>JAVJAQ010001757.1:903285-949427 GCA_032362365.1 Zygogramma bicolorata
GTCAATGTCACTGTCAACATCGTTTTGTGATTCCTGCTGTGAAACATTCAAAAATGCTGTAGGTTTGAAGATACACCATGCTAAAGTGCACCAACATTCAAATAAAAGTACAAGTTTCAATTTTCCTGAGATAACTGCCGAACCAGTAACCGAAAAATCATCCATATCCTTCCACGAAAGACTCACTGATCTGAAACATAAATGTATAATTGCGAAGAGAATACCAAAAGCAGCCAGATTGCTATCCGCTTCGAGCCTTTCAGATGCTATTGACCAATGTTTAAGAAATAATTCCATTGAGTCCTGGGAAAATCTTCTATTATTCAGTTATAGGAATTTCACAATTCCCCATAATGCTGGCAAACGTAAAGTATCCCTTGCCACCGTTATCAAAAGGAATTTAAGTCAAACCACAGTTGTTACCTCTCCTGTGACTAACCAAAATTATGAATTCATAAATTCTAAGTCTGCTATAGTGAAAAGGGTGAATAATAAGGTCTCAGATGGCGATCTTTCAGGAGCTGTGAAAATTTTATGTTCGGATGATGTTTTAGTAAATTTCAATAGAGAAACCCTCCTTGAACTTCAATCCAAGCATCCTCAGGCAAATAATCAAATTTCATATCAAAGCAATTTTTCTCCTGCCAGTTCATTCGTAGTGAACGAGAATGAAGTTCGTCAAGCAATCATGTCTTTTCGTAGCAGTTCTTCAGGAGGTTTAGATTCTTTGAGACCATCCCATCTACAAGATATGATAAGTTACAGTGCTGGTTCTGCAGCAACAAAGATTTCATCATCGCTCACTGCACTTTGCAACGTCTTTTTATCAGGAAATGTGAAAGAAGAGATTTGTCCTGTTTTATTTGGTGCTTCTTTGTGTGCACGAGGAAAAAAGATGGTGGTCTCAGACCAATTGCTGTCGGTAACGTTTTTCGTCGTCTAGCTGCGAAATTGGCCTCATTCGAAGCTGAAAGAAAGACTCGGCGATCTCTTTCGTCCTATCCAGTTTGGTTTTGGTACTCCTGGAGGCTGTGAAGCTGTCTCACATGCTGCTCGACGCTATATTAATGAACATAGTTCCAAAAATGGAAAACTTTTTTTAAAATTAGATTTCAAGAACGCTTTCAACATGCTCCATCGTGATCACATTCTAAAAGTTGTTCAAGATACTGTTCCTGAATTATATCCACTGATTTTCCAGTGCTACCATCAGCCATCTATTTTGTCATTTGATGGAAATATAATATCGTCAGAACGAGGAGTTCAGCAAGGAGACCCCTTAGCACCAGCCCTCTTTTGTATGGCAATACATGATATAATCAAACATATAAAAACCGAGTTCAATGCCTGGTATTTGAATGATAGTTCTTTCGGAGGAGATGCAGAAGAAGTTTTAGATGCATTTTCATCAATTATCCATAATTCCAAAAAGATTGGGCTTGAGCTAAACTTCAAAAAATGTGAACTTTACTTCCTAAGCGAACCCGACTCAAATATTTCTTTCAAATCCAATGAAATTGCTTCAGAAATCAAACTCGTTAATAAATTTGAGTTGACACTTCTTGGCGGCGCTCCTCTCACGAATGAGGCATTTACTTCTTGCTTCGAGAAAAAAATTGATTGTTTCAAATTTATGTCCTCCCGTCTGAGTGAGCTTCCGAGACATGTTGCTTTTCACCTTCTCAGACATTGTTTGGCAATTCCAAAGCTCATTCATGTTATGAGATGCTCTCCGTCTTGGGTTAACGAAGCACATCTGATCAAATTTGATGAAATAGTTCGTGACACACTTCGAAATTTATTAAATAATCAGATGGATAATAACTCATGGCTTCAAGCAAGCCTTCCAGTTACTCATGGTGGCTTAGGAATTCGCACTACCACCGACCTATCATTACCTTCCTTTCTATCTTCATGTAATAAGGTGACTGATGTGGTAGATTCAATACTACCATTATCTTTTCCGGCAGACAGTACCTTGAGTGCAGCAGAACAACTCTGGATCACTCAAACTCATCTTGAATTGCCCAATATCAAAAGAGATATTCAGAAAACCTGGGATAGTCCTCTGATTAACATAGCTCTAGAGAAATTGTTACATACGGCTAAAACTCCCACAGACAAGGCCCGTATGATGGCAGTTTCTTCAAGAAATGCAGGCGCTTGGTTGAATGCTTTACCAGTTTCCTCCCTCGGTACTCTATTAGATGATGAGTCGTTCAGAGTTGCAATTGGTCTTCGTCTGGGATCGAATATTTGTGTTCAACACAAATGCATATGTGGTGCAGAAGTAAGCCCCCAAGGAATTCATGGATTGAGTTGTAGGTACAGCGCAGGACGTTTTTCTCGTCATCAAGCTGTGAATGATGTCATCAAACGTGCGTTAGTTTCGGCTAAGATACCTTCGATTCTAGAACCTCCAGGCACTTGTCGTGATGATGGAAAAAGACCAGATGGCATGACCCTCATCCCTTGGCGAAGAGGAAAACCTGTTGTTTGGGATTTCACCTGTGTAGATACTTTAGCACCATGTCATATTCCATCAACTTCCGTTTCAAGTGGTTCAGCAGCTTCATCAGCAGAAATTTCGAAAAAACGAGAATATAAAATTTTGGAAGATAATTTAATTTTTTATGCTGTCGGAATTGAAACGTTCGGTTCCTTTGGCCCTCAAGCTTCAGAATTCATTCAAGAAATTGGCAATCGAATCACCAAAGAAACCAATGATCCAAGAGCTACTTCATTCCTGATTCAAAAAATCAGTATCCTGATACAGAGAGGAAATGCAGCTTCCTGTTTCGGAACAATACCTCATTCAAAATCTCTTGGTGAATTATTTTTGGTTCCCATGAATGAAGGAAATTCTGTAAACCCAAAATTATCTCGTGAAACAATCTTTAGAAACTGTCCGGATCGCAAAAATTCAGAGAAGATTTCGAAAAAATACGAAAAAATTATGGTAGCTGATGAATTGGATGAAGTAGAAAATGAATATGTCACATTGAACACTAGCTCCTCATCGAACCCTACCCTACATGAGCAAAGGACAAAATTTTTTGGGAAAGAAAAACTGAGGTCTATCGAAATTCTCGGTCTGAAAGGTTTGAAGAACATGGGTAACACTTGTTTTATGAACAGTGTGATCCAATGCTTATCAAACACAAGATGGTTGATGGAATATTTCAGAAGAAACGACTTCATGGAGGATATTACCAACAACATTTCTAATTCTGAAGAAAACGTTCGCCAAGCTGATAAGGGAATTATGGTCAGATTATTCAGCTAATAATGTGGTGGATAAAACATTACTGAAAATCCAGATGCAAAAACTCGCCCCTTGCTTCAATGGTTCCGCCCAACAAGACGCCCAGGAGTTCTTACTATGTTTACTGAAGGGTTTACATGAAAACGTAAATCGAAGGAGAAAGGAAAAACTTGAACGTATTCAGATTGAAACTAATGAAAATTCAAGTGACGTTGAAAACGCTCGAGAATCTTGGTTGAGTGACACCGAAAAAGCAAAAGAATCATGGTCGAGGTACCTGCACATGGACAACTCGTATATAGTAGACATCTTCGTCGGCCAATTAAAATCGACGTTAAAATGCACACATTGCGGGCACTGTTCTGTAACCTTCGACCCCTTTTGGGACCTGTCGCTACCTATTCCACAGAGAACCGATCAGCTCAAATTATCTCAGTGGTTGGATTCTTTCACCAGAGAGGAGACGTTGGATGGGGATGAGAAGCCGACGTGTTCCAAGTGTAGAGAAAGGCGAAAATGTACGAAGTCATTATCGATCTACAAGTTCCCTCGTGTGTTGGTGATCCATCTCAAACGTTTTTCTCCAGCGGAGAGATCCAGAGGAAAATTGAATGTCACCATCGATTTTCCGTTGGGAGGTCTAGACATGAGCAATTACGCTGCAGACAATGGAGCCCATTGCCCTTACAAACTCTACGCGCTCTCCAACCATAGCGGCACTACGTACAGCGGCCACTACACGGCTTACTGTCGACACCCTTACTCCGAAACGTGGTACGAATACAACGATTCCCATGTGTCACCGATCTGTTCAAAATCTCTCGTAAGTGGCGAGGCTTACGTTTTACTCTATGAACAAGAAAACACTTATGAACAGCAGGAAACGGAATTTTCTCCTTGACATTATTTTATATTTTATTCTATTTAATTTATTTTATCTTTTTTTTAATTCATTTATTCTTTTTATTGTTATAATTTTTATTTTTACTTGTGATTTCATATTATATGTTTGGGATTATTGAACTGACAATTCAGACATTTCAAAAACAAACTAAAACTCGATATAAATAAAACCAAAGCCATGATCATAACAACAAATTATAAATATAATCAGATTGACAAAAATGAGATAGAAATTGAAATTAACGATGAAACTATTGAAATTGTCAGGGGTAATATAATAAGTGGTATGATTATTACCGATGATTTTTTGGAATATTAATGAATTGCAATCCCAAAGCTGAAAATACAACGAGTCCGCAGGACGAGTTGTATTTTCTTGCATTGGGATTGCCAATGAATTGATATTCCAAAAAATTATAGGTTATTAATCATACCACTTATTATATTACCCCTGACAATTTCAATAGTTTCATCGCAAAAATTGTTGAATTGCCTGGTAATTGATTCTTTATTTCTGGCCGTATTCAAGGGAATACTCTTTTCCACTGCTTCATCTATGATACCAATCGCCATTTGTCCCCAACGATCGCTCATATTGATTAAGAAATATAATTAATCAAAACACATAGATTCGACGTTTATAATTTGAATCATTATTTTCACTTGACAGCTAGTAAAACAAAAACTAAGCAGGTTTATCACCGTGAAAATACAGCGACAAGGTATATTTTCACTGTAATTCGGATTCTATTGGCTGAATTTCAAAATTTGAAATAGACTGATTGGTTGTTAAGCAAGGAGATATATTGTCAGGGGTAATATAATAAGTGGTATGAATATTACCGATAATTCTTTGAAATATTAATGAATTGCAATCCCAAAGCTGAAAATACAACGAGTCCGTAGGACGAGTTGTATTTTCTTGCATTGGGATTGCCAATGAATTGATATTCCAAAAAATTATAGGTTATTAATCATACCACGAATTATATTTAGAACGACAATATAACCCCTGTTCGAGCAAAAATTGTTGAATTGCCTGGTAATTGATTCTTTATTTCTGGCCGTATTCAAGGGAATACTCTTTTCCACTGCTTCATCTATGATACCAATCGCCATTTGTCCCCAACGATCGCTCATATTGATTAAGAAATATAACTAATCAAAACACATAGATTTGACGTTTATAATTTAAATCATTATTTTCACTTGACAGCTAGTAAAACAAAAATTAAGCAGGTTTATCACCGTGAAAATACAGCGACAAGCTATATTTTCACTGTAATTCGGATTCTATTGGCTGAATTTCAAAATTTGAAATAGACTGATTGGTTGTTAAGCAAGGAGATATATTGTCGAAGAAATAAAGTACTTGAGATTCATTATTGATAATACACTCAGCCTTAAAAAAATTCTCAGTACATGTACAATAAAATATTGAGAAAACAATTTTTTTTCACAAGAATTAGTAGAAATCTCACCCTTCAAACTACACTATCTGTTTAAAACTATAATACAACCGCACTTTGATTACTGTGCTAGTGTACTTGCGTTGCTTGATGGACATTGTATCGCTGCCCTGCAAAAACTGCAAAATAGAGGAATGCGTATCATTTTGAGATGCACTAGGTATACTCCTATTATATTAATGTTTCAGACCTTGGATTGGCTCTCTTTTAAAGATAGGTTGTTTTATGATTCCATATTTCGACCAATTTATTGTATACCATAACCAAATACATAACTATCCTACCAGAAGAAGCAATTATTTTTATGTTCGAAGAACAACTTACTCTCGAACTGCAAATTTGTTTCATAGAGGCTTAGTAGAGTACAATGACCTTCCGGTCGAAATCAAACAGTCCCACCCACTCAATGAGTTCGAACACCAACTACTTCTAAACATCAAAACGAAGTATGTTTGACATAGCAAAAATCCAGATCATGATAGAGTTAGTTTAGTGCAACACAGATTCTACATGCTACAACAGAAGACTCACCTGTTGTAGCATGTAGAATATGTGTATATTATGCTGCCTATTTGAATAAATTACTTACTTAGATTGGGCAAAACATATGGATAATCGAAGAAGAGTTTCTAATGTCTGTCCTCCACTTGACCACCACTGGTTGAGGGAATTAGGGCCAGTTTTATAGGTTCGGTTTGAACTAAGATTGAAGTTAAAAGTAAGCATTTGACAGATTTGTGCGTTTTATAAGTTCCGATGAAATAAAATCTTCAGATTACACTCTGACGACTGTTCGTTAACGTGATCGGTGGATTGAGCAGTAGTTAAACTTCAGATCGGGGTTGGACATGCGTATCAGCCGAAAAAATATGTTTGTAGAACTATGATAAGTATTATAGGTAATGGATATTGACTTAGCCGGACCGCCTCCAGTTTTATAAATTTCATTTTTTCCAGCAGCAAATTTCTTTTTTTATTTTTTTCAAATTATCCCATTTCCCTCTCAAATTTTCAGATGTGCTTTGTGATTTCGGTGCACTTTTATTGAACTTGACTGTTAACTGCTCCCAAGCTCTTTCTTCATCCCTCCACATGACAACATCACTTTTCTTACATTCTAAAATATTTTTATATTTTTTCACTAACCCAATCAGAAGAGTAGTTTCATCTTCTGTGAAATTTTCGGTTCTCTTGTCTTTCGACATGTTAAAAATATCACTCTGCACGTTAGAACAATGAAATTGCCTTTCACGTAGACTGGAAAATATAATGAAATTTAAAAATATAAGGCAAATAAACATGACAGTCATGAGGCCATACTGCCAATTGCCAATTCTACCAACTCACTAATCATGAATTTCCTAGAAACTGTCAACTATAATCGGAACCTGTAAAACACTCAACTGCTATGCGAGGTTCAAACTGAGTTTAAATCAATGGATAACTGAAGTTCAATCTTCAGGTTAAACTCCAGTTAACCGAACCTATAAAACTGTCCCTTAGGCAAGACTGAATATCAAAAGCCTAGTTCTCCCAATTTACTGTACGCCCCATCAAAAAATGAGATAAAAGTTTATTCCGTAAAATACGTATTTCAAGGTGGAAATGTTGATATAAGAATGCTCATCTTCCTCTCTTCTCATCAAGACTTTTTTAACTTTTCGAACTGGAAACACCCTGTCAATGATTCTTCTAGTGAAGTCTTGAGTGGAGCCTCCACAAGTAAATAACAATTCGATGTGATGAAAATCTATCGAAAAATTGGTTCTTGCAACGAATGTAAAAGGTTTTTTCCACATATTAATCTTTCTCTGTTCGTATCCTCATGTTGAAAAGATTATTGCCTTCTCCATGGGTTCTTCGCCAAAAATAATTTTCCTGAATGTACCGTTCATTATCAATCAACTCATTACGTGACCAACTTACTCAATCTAAATCCGCCGTGAGTTGAAGCCAAATTGCTTCTTGGCAACGAGAAAATCTCCCTCTTCTCTGCAAGATCCACTGAATCTGGCAATAAACTCGGGATTAATTTGTGTCAGATGAATCCAAGAATGAACGTCGCAAAGACAGCTTTATTTATATACGAAATAGTACTGTAGTTTTCCTAGTTCACGCCCCTTCCGTGCAGACATTCTTGGCCGACGAAAGTAATGAAAAGAGTTGAACTGAATCAAACTGTCGAAGAATTCGTTGTTTATGACATGATTGCCATGAATTCCAACGGACAAGGTGGAGTTGTTTTCTGAACTCATATCTGAAGGATTTCGATCGCTAGTTAATTTTCTCAATCAACGTGCAGGTCATAACTGTTAATCTACTGTTTGGTTATCAATGATTATCAATTAACAATACATTCGATCAGGCAGTGTGGGTGCGATTTTCAGCTAGAAGAAGAAGAGTTGTTTGCATCGATATCATCCTAATATAAGTATCAAAAATTGATTTGCAACGACACAACTGTATTGCCTAAAAAAGAATGAAAAAATTTGTATTATCAAAAAGTACCCCAACTGAATAGAGAGGAATGCTTTGTCGGAACCTTTAATGTATGTTGTACATGATATTCACAAATATATTAATTGATACAAGGAGATAAATCATATTCGTACTAAACTGCACTAAACTAAGAAAAATATCATTGTTGATTAACATCCGTTTTCTTCAAATTTTTGATGGACAAAATTTTACCATTGAACTTTGTAGGTGTAATTTTTATTCAAATTCACTAATGTTCCAGTATTACTACTTTCCTTCGGGTTTGAAGGCCGTCGTTCTTTGCAATTTCTTCCTGACGTTTCGCTATCGCGAGTGGCTAGCTTCTTTAGAGGCTGGACTTTTATTCCGACTAATTATATAACTCGAAATAATAGTCAAGATGAGTGAGCCTCTGAAGAAGCTAGCGAAACGTCAGGAAGAAATTCCAAAGAACGACAGCCTTCAAACCCGAAGAAAATTAGTAATACTGAAAACCTCGGCCGCGAAAGCCTTAACCATTTTGTCACTAATATTCCATCAGAAAACATTCACTTCGAAACAAAATCTTGTTTTTTTATTTATAGGATTCAAGTTCCTGAATTATAACATGAAGTAAACAGATTCAGACGTAACGATTGTTTTGAAGTTAGGAATTTGTTGTTTTGATCAGTTCTCGTGAAACCACAACAGGAGTGCCATGAATTTGATTCAAATGGATTCAATTATGGATTGGTAAACAAAATATCAAATATAAAATTAGTCAATGACAGATTATAATCTGTCAATGACGTATTGACTAATTAAAATCTGTCAATAACACATTAAAATCTATCATTGACAAATTGAAATCTGTCAATGTCATATTGACAGATCTATTACACCGACCGACCTGGTCGGTACCTTGGCATGTACTTATTACATACACAATTTTTATTTCAAGAAATTTGGCTCAGATAATTTCTAGTAGCATAATCAATTTGCAGTAAATGCCGAAAATCAATCAAGAATCGGCAACTCTGCAATACATTTTTGAGACAGGAAGTATAAATCAACATTAACAGAAATTCTACTTGTTTTGCGCATGCGTACTGTAAATTTATATCCCGAGAAATGCTCTTTTTCGTGTCTTGTTAGTTGGGTTACACTTTGGTATTATCTACATGAATTGAAGTAGGTTTTGAATTGAACCTTCACACCTGAATTCCACGATGAAATTTGTCGCTACAACCCAAGAAAATTGCATGCATTCATCCAGTTTTTCCGAGTTGCATAAATCTTTCTTGGTGCGATAAGTTGCAGCGATTCAGCGATTTTTGTGGTACATTTGTTTACGCAGTGTACGAGTATGCGATGGCAGAATTGTGAAGAATGGTAGTTTTCATAGTTTTTTGGGTTCTTAAGCTAGCACAGTCCGAAAAAATTAGTATTGGAATCTATACAAGTATAGAAGGGTAGATTCCAATATCAGTTATTATTTTTTCAGAATGTGGTAGGTTGATAACTCAAAAAACAGATGGAACAATGGAAGTCCAAATCGTTAATCACCGGGAAAAGTCAGAAAATATATAATACAGGTAATAGAGGATTTTGTTTTGCAAAATTAGGCAGGAGTTATTTCATTGCATGGATAGTTGCAGTCTGACGTACTCAACCTGAAAACACAAAATACTTACAAAAATGGCGAACGGAAGTGCCGCCATTTTGTGAAAAACCGTTTGGGCCTGTATCCCCGTAACCGTGCACTTTAGGCCCACAATTATGGACCTTTTTTATAGATAATTGAATTTTCTATCTTTTTTATTAGATAATTTTTTTTCGTAGCACTTACCGTTCACGACTTATATTATTATTACTTTTTATTTATTCACTTTTTTACCGATATCTCTTTGAATAATTGTTTAAACAATAAATTGTTCATGGAAAAACTTCTGAATCGATAAATTTTCTACAACTTTCATTGAAAACTTTTTTCTCTAAAGTTAATATTTTTGAAGTTACAACGCGTTCAATGTTGTACTACCGAGTACATGGTTTAAAGAACGAAGAATGCATAGCGTAATGATGCGATTCCGATACATAATAAAAAAAATATGAAAATGCAAATACAGAACTGACTGTGGCAGAGCCTGTGGGTGCCGAAGAGCAGGATTGGACTGTAATCCGTAAATTAAAATTTAAAATTGTTATAATTATAGTAATATTCAATTGTATAAAAGAAAATACAAAGAAAACATTATAATGGGTATTCGCTATTTCTTGCAGGTAAGAACTTGAATTATTAATCATTTATCAAATCAAAAAAATTCTAAAATTCATATTTTTTTTATTATGTATCGGAATCGCATCATTACGCTATGCATACTTCGTTCTCAATAACCTTGTACTCGGTAGTATAACACTGAACGCGTTGTAACTTCAAAAATATTAACTTTGGAGAAAAAAGTTTCAGATAAAAGTTGTAGAGAATTTATCGATTTAAAAGTTTTATTATAATTTATTGTTTAAACAATTATGTAAAGAGATATCGGTAAAAAAGTGAATAAACAAAAAGTCATAATAATATAAGTCGTGAACGGGGAGTGCTACGAAAAAAATCATTGGATAAAAAAGATAGAAAATTTAATTATCTATAGAAAAGGTCCTTATAATTGTGGGCCCAAAGTGCACGGTTACGGAGATACAGGCCCAAACGGTTTTTCACAAAATGGCGGCACTTCCGTTCGCCATTTTTGTAAGTATTTTGTGTTTTTAGGTTAAGTACGTCAGACTGCAACTATCTATGAAATGAAATAACTCCTGCCTAATTATGCATTATGGACACGAGTAGTTCGCTCCCTATTACCTGTACTAATAGGTCAATAACTGATCAAATATAACTTGACGCAAAACAGTTATTCGTGTGAATGACAGATGTCATCAAATGGCCATTGATAAAAGTCATGTCATTCGTAGGAAAAATTTGGAATTGTCCAAATGTCCAAACAAATCTGAATTGAAAGAGATGAAACGTATCAAATTGGTTTTTTCAACAATATGTTCAAGATGGAGTCGATTCACAGAATTTTGAATAATTCTCATTAGTGCGGACAACAGCTCAACCTATAAGGACGTTGGAGGGTTTGAATTATACAAATTCCCATATTCCAGTTATCAGTTTCAAATATTGAATGATGAACATTTTATATGATAGTTCAGAAGTCTTAGGAAGGGCAAGGAACCAACGCTGATAGAAATAATAAGCATAATATCAATCTTGGCATTAACACTTGAAATATGAATCTCCACGCTCTATTCAACTAACAGTACTTGTCTCATTTCAGAGAAATTACAACCGTCTTTCGAATATTGTTCGTATCATTCCAGAATTCTCAAATCTGAATTCGATTGAAAGATTTTCTACTCACTTATTTTTTGTCTATTGTTGCATACAGTATCATTAAGTATCAAAAAGGTACGTAAAATTCGAGTAAAAGAAAAGTGTAGTGATAATCTACTACTATGAAACAAATACTTTGAAATACCACCATTTACATTCATTCTCCTTCCATTGTGTTCCATTCCATATTTTAAAATCGCTGAAAAACTTCGTTTCAAATGTTTCCTTCATTCTCGAGCCCTTATATGAAAGTAACTGCGTGAATATTTTAAAATCGCTGAAAAACTTCGTTACAAATGTTTCCTTCATTCTCGAGCCCTTATATGAAAGTAACTGCGTGAATAGTTATTTTGAAATCGCTCAGATGATATTACCAACGAGAACCTTCGAAATCAGCCCACAGTAATCGAAAACTTTCCAAACAACCCAAAATAATTGATCAATTTCTCTTTCCGTTCGAAAGAGAATACTCTCAATCGTCCAGAATCGAATTATGAAATCGGGGAAGTAGAGCTCGACCTTTCGAGTTTATTGCCGGTCCTTTCATCAGAAGACGGAACTCCCCAACGAAGTTACCAAAAACCTCTTCAAAGTCTAACCAAGCCGAAAGACAAAACTTCAACAATACGAGAAAGACGAGCGTGCAAACGGAACGAAGTTTGGAAACACAAAAACCCCTTTCATCTTTCAATGATATCTGATTCGTACTCAATCATTTCTCGGGCCCAATCGGAATTAATTGAAAGACCTTCCTTTGCTACGTATTTACATTTCAAAGAGAACTTCCTGGGCTGCGTCTTGTACGGAGATTCTTGCACAAATAAAATTAATACCTTCCTAATCGCTTTCTGGGGTTGAATTTCGCAACAATCCATTGAATGGCAACGGTGCCAATGGCGGGGATTTTCTCTCAAACTTTGTGGAAAAAAGTATCACCACCATGATGTGGAAACATTTGATGGTCTTTTGTTTCTGATGATCCTAGCACACCAGAAAATACATCCCCTTCAAAACTGCAACAATAAAGCTTGTACAATTTACCAATTTGACCACGTCACCAGCGGCGTGGTCAAATTTTGAAGTACACTATAGCCAGATTGTCATATAATTATTATGGAATACCAGATAATAATAGAAGTGATTTATTTATTATAAAAGGAGTAAGAAACCTAACTACGTGTTAAAAGATGGGAGTTCATCCATGAAATAGTTCTTTCTTGTGTAGTTGTTTTAATAGGAGCCAATTTCGAAAACTCGAGAAATTCCTGTTTGCAAAACCAAATACTCACTGCGTTCTCACATGCTATAAATTCTGCTATGAATAACACTCGTATCTAGTACTGCAGCATTTGTAAGTCTCTTGGATTTACTCATTCGAGGCATACATGAGGCATACTCGAATGGATTCTGAAAAATGTTTTCTGAACGACAAACACAAAATGATATACCAGAAAGCACTCTCGATCTACAACCACACAAAAAACCCTTGACATAGTCAGTGGGCATACTTGAAGACTGGCGTTAAATCAAATCACCTTTCGAACAATCTGTTCAGGCCAGTCTCAAATTACCTACACAGTAGGTTTCAGCTGTCACCTGTCAGAAAACAACTACTCCCCTGGCTAATACCACGAAGGGCATTGAAATATATCCGACCAGGTGCCAGTGCAGGTTTCTTCATAGAAGTAAATCCTGCATTTGCTTTCGTCGACACAAATGAAAGAATTGATTTTCAATTATAGGGACGGACACAATTGCAGACCGGTTTCGGGCTATTTGGCCACTCGTTAGTGCAAGGCAGTGCCATCATCAACATAAAGTCGATGAAAAGCTGACTGTTTTTCACATATATAGATATATATATATATATATATATATATATATATATATATATATATATATATATATATATATATATATATATATAAACAGCTTTTATTACTTACTTTTGCACTTTTCTTCCATAGTCATTGTATGAAAATTACTTCGAATGTTTCTGTCATCGATTTATTTCATTACATCAATAATAATAGTTATTGGGTAGGTGATAAACTATCCGGATTCGACTCCAGAAGATTCGTTTATTATTCTATTTATGTGAATTGAGAGAGGATAAAGAATCTGAAACTTTTCCAAACGATACCATAGTAATTATCCCTCAAGTGCAATAAAGTGGAAAATCAAAATATTAAATTTCATGGAAAATGAAAATAGTTAGTAGATGAGCAAGGGTGCCATGGAAACAAAAAAATTAGGGAAGGTGATATAAAAAGGAGTCTCAACAGTTGTTCAAATTGACGATCATCCACTACCTACATGGCTATCAAGACACTACGTTCTTCTACTATAGCATGCCTTAATTGTACTTCTTAGTTCTAGTGCCATATTGTTAGAGTATTTGTGGTACGTATTCTTTCAAATGACCCCGAATTTGAGAGTCTAGTTTTCCAAAAACTGTATTATGTCGGTATCGACCATACAAACAATAATTATATTACTGGATTACCTATTGGTAAGATACTACGAGTGGTACGCTGAAAATTTGAACTTTTGAATGAAAATTTTGATGAGGTGAATCATTGATTTTTCGGTAGTATTGCAACTTCAGTTCTGTTGAGATAACCGATGTAACAACCGCAACGTTAGGATTGGTTGACAACTACGTAGATATGAGTCATGCGCGTTTGCCCGTTCCACTCAGCCAGGAAACTCCCGTTTCCTTCGTGAATTGCTTAGGAAACAAACAGCTCAGTCCCCTTGACCATGAAATATTTATGAGTGAGATATTTTCAATGTTTTGTGACAGATCACCGAACCAGTCTTGAACGTTTACACGCCTAAGGAAAATAGCATCGAATTCATAAACAGAGCGCCATGAAGAATCCCATTATCTGCATTGTTCACTTTATCATGATTGTTATGGGTCCATAAGGCTCTTTAGGCAGGTGCTATTCCAAGTTGGGCTAAATGTTTCGGATCGCAAATGATACACATTCATTCGATATCCCGATGAGAATGGCTTTAATTTGAACGCGTTTTTCTCCCTATATTCTTTCTTCTGTGATAGTCGGAATGTTCTCGTTACTATCCCCTCGCTAGCATGTTTAGACCTATCAATGAGTATTTGCATAATATTCGTATTATTGATTCACTAAGTAGATTACAACGTTACACGTTTCAAATATTCAATTCTGAAAGTTCCACATTCTGAATTCAACATCCTCTTCATGATCTTGGTAGTCAAAAATTATTTTCGATGCACAGAACACTTTTTGATATTTTTTCTATTACCACTCGTAAATATGCTATTTCTATATAGTTTATAAATATAAATATAGAACGAAATACTTGGTTACCAGGGACAACGTTGTAATTCTGATCTGACATTTTCAAAAATCAATAAATCTTGAAATGGAACAAAAAGTAATAGAAAATGAATGTTAACAATAATTGTTACATCTCGATTTTCCTATCGTATTTTAGGTATGGTTATACATTCATCTTCAAAATCACTTTCACTTTGTGAATTATAAGATCTCGTTATTGTCAAATTCATTGTTATTTTCAGTGTTTTTTGTGAAAGATTGATACACAAAAATTGGTGATTCTCAGGATGAATATGTTAACGGCAATCCATGAATAATTAGCTGAAATTGTACAGTACAAATAGGCTCGTTGGTTAAGGCGTACGCTCTTTGAGACGGTTCACTCCATAGCCGCCCGTTCGAGTCTCACCAAAACCGATTCTTTCCTATATTTTTTTTCAACGATTGAAATATTATTAACTTTTCCGGTACTATTATCAATTTGTGAAATCACCGGAGGATGTTGTCGGCAACAATTAAATATTGAATGTAATAAAGTTTGCTCTATATCTAAAATTGATTATCAATATGATACTCGAAAAAGATTTTTGAAGTGTTCACCTGGTTGAAGAAAAAATCAACTGTATAACTCGAATATTGGCCACATCGCCCTAGGACGTTTGAGCAGTCGCCTACGGCATTGTGATCAAACTTCGTCCTCGTGGATATGGCCACCATATCCACTCTTGTACAAACTACTATTTTCGACATAATTTCAACAAAATTTCATCTCTTGTATGCTTGCATAACTTCAATCTACTGAGAACTTGCGTCTGTTCCAAAATTATGACCCTCATAACCCCGAGTGATTCTATTTTTATCTAAAGAGTGGTATCCTTCGAAGGAATGACCGAAGGCTGAGAGGAATTCGATTGCACGCCATCAGATTATATGTATGGAACGATGCCGAAGGTCCTTCGAAGAAAATTGTGAAAAATAAGGGATCGACGTATCGAAGAAAGGAGTGATATAGTTGATAGAAGGATGAATTCCATTCTGTCGAATTTCCCATGTGTAGATCTCGATTCCATAACAAATGTATTCACTCATAACTGGGATGAAATGTTCCCTTGAATATTTCTTCAATACAAGAAATGTGTTAATCAGTTTATTGAAGAAAATATAGGCGGAACAGTAATAGTTATTTCAGTGATTTATTGAGTTGTGAAACAGCTGCGTAGGAGTTCGTTGAGTGAATTGCAATAAAGTTGTTGGATTTTGTCACTTATTTTTGAATCCAGAGTAAAAACTTTTTGAGAATTATGAGGATGGCTTGTTTTTGATTATCAAAAAAATAAAATAAAATAAATAAAAAAAAATAATATTGAGCGCAAACACCCAACAGGCCATCGACCGAAGTCCTTCAGCATATTGCATTACAATAATTGTTCGAAAAAGTATAGTATATGTATATATGTTCTAAATGAATGAAAAAAAAAAAACTTCGAATGGGTCTTCATCTACGGAAGTTTTCATCCTATCCAGCGACATCGCACATTCCCATAAAGTTCTTCTGGGATACTGGAATTTGGAGACAAGATTTTGAGGTCTTTGCAGTAAAGCGGGTTGTATGATGTCGAGGTTTTCGGGTTTCCCTGCAAATTTGCTGGAAAATACTTTTTGAGTATCAAATGATTGAATATCACCGAAATGTCAATTGAAACTGATGACAAACTTATTACTAAATGAATATTTTGGAATTTGTGTGAACATTTTTTTGAAAGGATTCAGGTTTTGATAATGATAATGATTTTATTGTCCACCAGAAAAACAGAATGCATGATTCAAATAGCAATGATGTAGCAGACAAAGGGTAAAGTGTTAGGTCTAATGACCAATTCTCCCACACAATCCTAAAATAAACAAAAAATAGCATAACCTAGTAAAGAAAGAAAAAAAGGAGAATAAAAATTGTTGACATCTGTATATATAACTAATAACTATCTCAGTGATTTAAAAGCAATTTAAAGTGATTATTGATTCAGTAGTAGCATACGTTTGCATGTGGCTCTGAAAGAGTTGATAGATAAAGAAAAATTTGGTAAAAATAAAAAAAAATCTTTCCCACTGAAGAGCTCAAGGAATGATTCTCTTTGAGCGAAACAAGATCTTGTATAGGTTGGAATGAGATATTATCCTGTCGAGTGAAGGTTTTTCTACAAATAACTCTCTATTTTGCTTTGTATAGATATTCCTATGTTTGCTATCTATTCGATTCAATTCTCTTGTGCATGTTATACGAAATGAGTAAGAGAGGTGGTTTTCATATAACCCAGGGTCCGTCGTTGCCATGAAGGCAGGGAAGTAGTTGTTTCAGATGGACAAAAAAGAGGAAGGAGAAAGAAATAGGTTATATTTCCTTGAATAGTATCCCAATTTTCCCAATTTTGTTCAATGGCCTGATATAATCTTATTTTACTGAGCCGAAATAATATTTCAGTTGAACGTATCAATCGACATCTAGTAATCACAACACATTTGATATTCATAACGAATTCGATGGTTACAATGTTGGGAGATCTTGTACATGGGATCTCAGTCAGATAACAACATTTGACTATATTTGCTACCACCAGGTTTTCCGCTAACCCAGCAGCCCAACATACAACGAAATTCCCGAATACAAATTTCAATTTGTAATATTTTTCAATAGTGAGTCTGAGAGAAGCTAAATTAGAGGCACATTCGAATAGAAAAATCTGAAATTGTTGTTAATTTACCAAATTCTGAAAAAGAAAAATGAGGAAACAATATTATATATATATCTATATAACATTTCTAATTTACCCCTCCTCCCAAAAGTTTTTGTGTTGATTTGATAACAGTTCATTATAACAATTTCTTGTATAACGGAAATTTGGCTATCAGAAAAATACAATGAGAGCTTATATATTATATAAAAACACTCATGTATGTTGATGATTCGGAAACCAAATGGAGATTATAAAACTGTAAAATGGAATTACACCCAAATGATAGTAAGGGAGAGCAATGACAGGAAATGGAAAGTGAGGAAATATGCTGTTATCATAAAATTTGAAAATAGTTGTATCTCAGCAAGTTGATTTGAAAAGACATTCGACATAGTCAATTGACATACTTGAAGACTGGCCTTATATCAAATCATCTTTCGAACAATCCGTTCAGGTCAGTCTCAAATTACCTACACAGTAGGTTTTGGCTGGCACCTATCAGAACACAAGTACTCCCCTGGCTAATACCACGAAGGGCATTGATTGATTTCCAACCGGTGCCAGTGCAGGTTTCTTCACAGAAGAAAATCCTGCATTTGCTTTTGGCGATACAAATGAGGGAATTGATTTTCGAGTATAGGGACGGATACACTTGCAGACCGATTTCATTGAGAAAGTGTTTGAGTATTTCTTCTTATTTTATTTTATATTTCCCATTTTTATACACACTAATATTCACGTTATGTTGTTTTACTTATGAAAATATTGAACAGATCACTGTATAACGTTATTGAATTGAAGATCGTGGAGACGTATACGTATTTGAGAATTGAGAAAAGACAATCTAGTTGGAGACAGAAATCACTTCTTTAATACAAGGAAATCTTTTCACTGTGGCAGTGATTGGATAGATAGATGGATACATTTTTTCATCTCTATAGATGACTTACATGATATGAGATAAGTCTACTTTTCAGTGTTACAAATTTCTTCAGGCCAATGCACATTAGGGGTCTCTATATAATACAGATTTGTTCGAAGTTCAGACAAAATTAAAGTTAAATAAAATGACACAATAATTATTTTTAATATAGGCTTTCTAAAATTATTCTCTCTTTGAAAGAGATATTTGTAAAATGAATTTCCCATCTGATATATTTCACCAATGAATACAATTTCAATTTTTTTCAGTTGTCATCGCTAGCAATGGATATCCTGACTTGATTCACCAGATAAAATTGAAAGTCATAGTGGAGGATAGTCCAAAATAATTAACATCACTCTGAAGGATTCTGTTTCTTCCGAATGCCGTTTTCCTTTTTGTTCAACTTACGATCCTGAGTTGGAGAACGTACCAACACATCTGGAAGTAACTCGCCGCATCTCCAAAATCGATAATCCGGTTCACCTCCGGGGAAAATTCGCAACTCCTCGGAAAAACGGATAACTTTGTTTCGTACCTGTTCGGCGGAAAAGTTCGCGACAGGTCTGAAAACTAATTTCGGTAAATTCGTTAACTCGTTATGGGAATTTCCTCTAACGAAACAACCTCCAGCAGCTCTCAAGTTGTTCTCAAATCCACTTTTACGCTCATATTGAGTTATTGGAGTTCGTCGTGGAAATATTCACACTGGAAAGGCAAAGGTTCGTGTCACCTACTCTGGAAAGTTGGGGAAACCAACACTCCGTTCTGTTACTTTGACAATAGAACGCTCTTCCAAGGTATGTGGCTGGAAATCAAGAATTATTCATACTAGTATTTCATTATTTCTGATCTGTTAGTGAATTTTCCATTAACAAATGTGTTTATCACAAATTTTCATATCAAACTGGGAAAAGGTATATGAAAGAGTCATACTTACAAAGTACCCATTGGTTTAGGTGACAGGCTTGAATATTTTTGAATGATACTTCCTTTTTATTTTTTATGAATTGCCTATTTCAATGAAGAAGGGAAATGAAATGGATGATTTCAATTTTTAAGAAGTTTCCTAGCCAAATTATGATTATTTTCCAATCATGAAACAATAAAATTAACGTTACTCAAACAAGAGTTGAAAATGTGATCCATTTGCTTCCATACAATATTATAGATTTTGTTGAAATTCATTTCCGTTGGGGTTCTGCAGTTGGTGTTCCACATTACATACGAATCAGGTATTGAAAAACTTCCTTACTGACTTGGACATACGAATCACTTTATCGGGATGAATGTGAAAAAGCGATGTGATTTCAACTCGTTCTGGAATGGAATGAATCATGATTTAATCAGTGACAAGGCTGATAAAAACGTTTGCCTAAAAAATTTTCCTACACTCGTCTGCAGTTCTTTCACCAAAAAAAGCAAACGATAGATACGATATTAGATTTTGATGAAAAATTTCAACATTGTTATCCTGCTTGTAGTAACTCTGATTCTTGAATCCCAGAACTTATTCGTATTTTTCATCAGTGCAATAATTATCGGGTTGATGTTCTCAACGTCAACTTTGCATTGAATGTTTGTATAGATTTCAATGAAAAGGGTATCATCGGAAAAATAATTTTGTTACTTTTCACATAATATATCACTCAACCCCACTTTCCATTTGGAATTTTGAGGTTGTGATATCTCTTCTGTAGGGGTTCAGAGGCAGATGTTGAAAAATATTTGTTAAATGTGTCTGTCCCCTTCAGAAGCAAACTATACCTGTTGGAGCCTTTTTGATTCAAATTCCGAATAAAAGAAAATAGCTATGTGCATACTATGTACATACTTTGCTATTTTATTTTTTAGCAACCAACAAATACCGATGATATGTTCAATTTTCCCCCCATTAGAAATATTTCGTGATATAAAAGATGATTTCGTTGAATATTATGGTTAGGTGACAGTTATAATCTGAATAAAGTGATTGGGTTGGTTACTGGGTTTTTTCATTTGATTAAACTGATCTGAAGATAATTCATAAAAATCTCAACATTCGAGATCTACTGCTCAATTAAGTAAGAACTTCAGAGGTGATAATTTGAAGCTTGCATTCTAAGATTGCGTATATTGATGACTGATGTAAACTTTAATTTGATAACACAGATGACATCTATTGAATACTTCCATATCACAAAAAAAAACGAAAGAGAAATAGAGTGGAGTTTGGATTCGAATTCAATTCATCAGGATAACATATTCTAAGCACAGGCAATTTTGGTTGGCTCAGAGAGAAGAATCCTTCGAGGTATTCTCACTAAATATTTTTGTTTATAAAGTGTTTTCATGGCAGTACAAGAAATTATAACTTTTTTAATTTTCCAGTGACAAACATACTATTTCTATTTACAGCAATATCACTATACAATCTAGAATCGGTCACTTTGATACATAAAAATAAATCACTTCTTGAAACAAATGATAACTACTATAACACTCGACGAAGCAATCATATCAGATTACCAAGACCTTCCAATAATTTAGTTAGAGACTCTATAATACATAACGGCATCAAAATGTATAATCACCTACCCACAGCCATTAGGAACACTACATGTCTCAGGCGATTCAGAAGAGATACGAAGAAAATACTAGTACAACAAGCCTACTATAAACTAGATGAATTTTTCGTCTCCACTCTGTTGATGGTCAAAGTTCTACATACCCGGAGGTTGGAGCATAACCCTTGAGTTTGAGGTTTTAATTTTTGAATCCTGATAAATATATTATTACGCACTTAATTATATGCACAATTTATTCTTACTTTCTGTCTATCAACTATACAATTTTTAATTACTATCAATGAATAGGGGTATGTAATTACTGTATTTTAAAATTGTTTTATACAGTTTTATCCTTCTTTAATTGTATCTTGTTTGCGTGTAACCCATAAGCTCAATTTTTCTTTGTAATTTTATCTAATCGTTAGTCATATATGTACATAAGCTATGTCTTTAAGAACCTTGTTCTTCCGACAATAAAGTATACCTTGATTGATTGATTGATTGACTCTGTCTTTGAAATACCTTCGGAGTTGAATTATTGAAATTTTATACAAACCTTATCAGAACAGAGAATCTAAGAACTGAAATATGAAATGGATAGGAATTAACAAAAAAGGAAAATATCCTTCGCATTCGATTAGTTTTTCAGGCATGCTGATTTATACATAGGCAGAAAACATTACTAGAAAAGAACTGAGTCAAAATTTTGCCAAAACCGATAAGATTGGAACTTCTGGTATAAAAGTTGAAACATTCTGGAGAAATAAATTACCCTAACACCAAACTGATTTTATTTGCACAAAATCTGAAATTTCCCATATATTTTGTATGGAAATCTCTATAACTTCTGAATTATATTCGTTGCCAATTTGATGGGAAATCCATGTCATGTTGATACTCGATATACCTCGAAACCCCTTTTTATCAAGTTTCATAGGAAAATCTGACGGACATATATGGAAAAGGGGATTTATTTTTGAAATATAAAAATACTTTTCGAACTGAATATTTTTCCCATAAATTCAATTTTTATTATGGTGTTGAACTTGTCTCCACTGGCTGGTGTATAACAATTCACGAGACTTCCCTTCTGAACTCTTGTTCCTTTTATGCATTAGAGAAAATTTCGGATTGTCAATGTCAGAACAGCGCTTTTACAGAACCGATCGCGCGCGCCATGGAACGACTTCTGATAAAGCTTCACTAATTTATACTTCTGGTTCATTTGTTAGCACTGATTGAATTGTTCAAGAAAATTCGGTAGGTTTCTACTAGCAAGAAAACACAATAATACGATAGTTGAATTTATTGCTTGAATTCGAGAATGAAAAGGTAACACCCAAAGAGAAAATGCCCCTGATCTATCTTTACACTTCCTATTACTGAAGGCTTGGAATTTATCTCTTAACCCCTTTACAAAATGTGTACAATATAATCTCAATCAAAGTACTTATAATTGTTTGAAATCGAAGGTGAAATCTGAGAGTGGTTATAACTGACTGAGATCTTAAACTTACAAATGAAATGGTTATTCATTGAATTAAAGTAGAAATCTGAACCAGAAATAAAATAGGAAACAAAAGAAAACAAAAATGGCTAAGTTATACTGAGATTTTATACTCACACTACTGTTGACTTGAATCAAACGAAGAAAACGAAAAAACTAAAGTTTCCTCTGCTATACTGATACATATATAATCTACGACAATGAAATTCATTACCTTGGCAAAGGTTCTTGTTAAAAGGGATATATCACGTCTTGAATATTTGAAAATAATACGAGGGCTATTCGACATGTCTTTTATACTTATCTAACTGAATCGCAATTCTCTTTGGAGCTCAAGGATACGGTTAGCTAGCTACCTTCATGTTTTTCTTTATCCCGAGAAAAACCGTATCTAAAAAACTCGGTTTCACTTGTCATAACACCTATCTTTACAATGCTAATTATTTTTTTGTCTTCTAGATCTTCCATAACAACTATTTCGATCAGTAGCAAGGTAAATAACACTTAATTTGAACAATTTCGAAGGGTTTTCTCAAATTGATTCTCAATATTTCGTCAACTTCTCAATTATTCTTTTTGTAACACCTAGTGAGAGAACCGCTGGGAATCCACATCTATTTGAGAGAAATTTGGAAATTTTGGTTACAATAAATATTAGGGATCTGTTTGTATTAAATAACCCTATTGTATTCCTTTATGACGTATAGCATCTGTGAATATTGGAAGTTTCAATTCTAGGAGATCTCGACAATTCGACTGTTTCCCAGTTTACATTATAAGACTTTCATCACAGGTGATGGGGGAGAAATTTCTATAATTCAACTATGGTATTATTCAAGTACTACGTACGCTACTGAAAAATAGAAAAATAAATGCAATTTTTTTCCACCTCCCTTTGAAATTGATTTGAAAACGAATATTAAGTAATGGATTTATTCCACGTACGAATTTTCAATGAATCGTATATTCAATTTTTACAGGTACCTACTTATCTATATCTCGTAGGTCGTTTTCAACTTCACCCGGTACATGCACTTCACCAATACACTGGGAGAAATGCTATTCGCGCCATATTACTTTAACTCTCCTTCGCTGTTCGACAAGGTTGCAAATTCATCCTTCGGAAATCTCATCTATCCTTTTTTTCCATTTTCCCGGAATCATACATGACCCTTTTTTCGCTGAAGCTTTAAAAAGATCGAATTCACATCCTGCGAAGGATAACGTTCTAGTGCTGATGACAAAATGATGTAATTCCACCCTTGTTCGAGGAAATAAAAAAAGTCATCCTTTCTCGACTTTGCCAGTCTCAGCTCTCCTAAATATTTTATTTATTGATCTGAGCGGACAAGAGTAAGTGCAACTGCGATAGACAGGGTCGTAGATGAAATTGGCTGAGGGATGAGATTCCGAAACATTCATAAGTGAAGCTTCTCCTATTTCTAATAGTATCGACAAAAATCGTCACAGGAAAGACAGGGTATTTTGACTCCTTCAAAAATAGTTTTTATGATGCCAGTAAGAATAGTGGGTGTCGTATAAAAAAAGTTGGTACCTCAGAAGATTCTATCATGAGTGATTGCAATCCCGCCTTATAGGTGAGTTTAATAAGTTCTTTCATGTTTCAACAGCAAATTTGTTGAAAGATCTTTCATTTCAACATAGACGAAAGCTGTTCAAAGTGAAATTCAGACTATTGAACGTAGTTGTTGTATTTATATGGAAGGAATGCTCCACAAATCACTCTTGGTTGTTGATGTTTGTGGGATCTGATGAGTTGGTAGCGGCTGCCGAGTACGTTAGCCATGGTCTGCAGCTTTTTCAGCCGTACATTTCGCTTACAGAGAAGGCCATTGCCGATACCCCTTCAACAGTGTGTTCATCTCAGTTGTGACTGAAACTTCAGGTCCATAAACCTGCAGACCTTGGCTAACAAACCCGGAAGCCAATGCAAATCGAAAACAAGCATGGGATTATTATGTGAATGAGATTTTTTTTTATTTTATAAAATGTTATGATTGATATATGATTTTAATTGGTGTGAAAATTGAGTGAAAAAATATTACTCCTAGGTGGTCCAACCCTCGAAGAGCCATATAGGCAGAGATGCAGTTGTCTCATTTTTTTAACCATCTGTGGATGAAAATTAATATTGCTAGAGAATATCATTTCATCATCAGTTGTGCATGTTTCAACATTGACTCGGTGTTTCTTGAAATGTCATATTTTTCACAGAACAATGAATTCTATGCATTTATTTGCTTCAATGTGCTTGACAATGTACCTTGTAGTGGAATTGGTTTGGACTTCCGTGGACTTCCCTCAACAAATAAGATGGTAAAAAATGTCAAATATATAATTACAAGAATTAAATGAGAAAGGGTTCGATCAAATGAAGAATTGGTCAAGGAATGGAGATTGAATGATTCCGTTGTAAAAAAAATCCATATGGTAACTGACAAAATTGAAATGTTGGGTACGAAATAGTGGAACGAATTCAAATGAGGACATATCAATCAATATGAACAAATGTCGAAACTAAACTGAAAATTGAATCTACTCACGAAGACTCGATCGTTGGTGATGAGTAACAATATTAAGAGGTATGGTCGGTTATAAAGACTGGAATTCCTCTTGGTGTGAAAACGGGTGCTTCTAATGTTTCTCCTTGGAGATGGAAGGGGGTGCTACTAATGGTTTTCCATAGTGTTAGTAGCACTTTTTCCCCACCATGGGAAATCATTACCACCGTATGAATCTTTTTATTCTTTTACCAAAATTCATTTTAATCTCTCCATTTGGATTCGAGTGCATTTTTTGATCGAACTTAATCACAATTTCATCATTTATAATTTATACCTTCACTTATATTATATTATAGGTTCTAGATTTTTATAACAGGTTTCATTAGACTTTCAACTTCATAGCCATGAAAGTCCGAACCAATATCATTCAAATTCTGTTCATATTGAGCAATGAATCAATCTCTGTGAAACATAATTTTTTTTTGAATTTCTGTGATCTATTCACCAAATATGAACGGAAATTCTCTGTGACTCAACCCGAAATTTTTCAATTTTTTTTCTGCTTAATGCTGTCCCAGTCGTCCCATGAAACCAGTAGAGAATGGAAAACAGGCAACTTGTCCTAAAGGGTGATATTTATGCATTAGGTAGAGTGCTATAAATGTTCATGTTTAATTCAAACGGATACAAGTCAATTTATATTTTCATGAATCTGAGCAAGTACGATGGGAAACTGCATCAATAATAAATTCAATGATAACGGCATTAAGACAAATTATAATTCGAGGAAAATAAACTTCGTCGGGAGAAAAAGTTTTTTTTAATTCTTATTTGTCTGAGTGCCGCTGTCATTTCATTTATTTTTCAATTATACAGGCACAAAAAGATCTTTCGTTGCAATAATCATATCGAAATTCTGAAAGTAGCATCACAAATTCGCTACCTCAGACTCCAGTAAATCAATCTGGGAGTCCCTATTATGTATTTTCAACCGAAAGAAAGGCAGCAATCATAAAATATATAATAATAAGTATGTAATAAGATCTGAACCGCTTGAAGTTCAGAACATGAAAACATCGATATGTCAACTACCGCAGTAAGTGTCGATGGTGTGAATATACAGAAACAATGACACAAAACATAACATTGGTACTAATTTGATATTCATACTTTCAATGTACAAAATAACTCGATTCATTTGCTGAGAACATTCCAACGGTATCAACGTTTTTTAGGATTCGTGTATTTTTCAACTGGAAATCTAACAAAAATAACTTCATTTTGTTCATTTTTTGTGTATTCAAATATATGTTTTTTTTTATCGTGTGGAATAATGCGCAGGAACATTTAATATTTTCATTGCGGATCGAAAATAATTGTTCGAACAAGATCTTACAATTTTTTTTTTGAAAAATCGATTGAAAATAACCATTGATAAAATCACCCCCCAGCACCATATTGTTTGCATATCCATCAAACAGCCTGCTGTTTGAAAGATATTGTCAAATATGGAGAACCGTCATTAAATAATTCAAAATCCATTCAAGCAAATACATGAATTGATAGATGTTTCAACCTCAACTTCAATATTTTAGAACAAAAACACCCAGTAGTCACAATTCCATCTTTAATAATCCAGATTCATAGACATCAAATTGATACGATTACAAGATATGGGAATATAAAACAATCTCGAAATTCGCAAACTTGCACGGATGCGTGCTAGGCATTTCACCTTAGTACGGTGACCGGAGCAAACTTGCAACCTCAGCATATGAATCTCTATAAATATTGAGGGAGGTCAAGATTCGGTATCCATTATTCAGAAATTAGTCAGTATTCATTGATCACTCTTCAGAAACGGTCTCCAGAGCATTTTTCCGGAATGCGGCACATCTCCTTACCGACGATCCTGCTAGGAAGCAATATATTATAAGTTTTAGTGTTTTTTTATATTTTATAACTATTTGATGTTCAGAGTATTTTTTCTTCATTTCTTTATAATAAACATTCAATTGAGTTTTCAAAAGAGTCGTTCCATTATTTTGGATAAATGAAGGTTGGGTGAAACAGCGAATAATCCTCTCAAAGCAAGCCAAGCGAGTACTGAGTTGCGACAATATTACTTGATATCTCTCCTTGCTTCGGAAATATCCAACCCCACAAACATCTGCCCCGCTCTCAGGCATCTAGATATAAACTAAAAAAACTCGATGGAATAACTCGAAATGTTATCGAGCACATTCATCTCTCCTACAGGACCTTCACTCGATGCAACCCCATGCAGGATCTAATAAAAGTAAAGTTCCGTCGTAACTTTCGCCTCCCTGGTGCTCCCCCACTGACCATCCGTGTTTGATGTCTCGTAGAATTTAAACGAAAAAACCCCATGCCGTGTTAATGGAGGGACCGGCTCTATACTCCCTGTCCCGGGCTGATAATAAAAACGTTGTCGTCCGAAATCCGTGAAGGATTTGTTTGGGGATGCCCTGGGGGCAATCAGGGAAGCGTGACAACAATCTAAAAACAACGGACTGGGGTTGATGTGGAGATGGGGTTCGTTGAGCACTGTATTCTGACTCCTCTACCACTCGTTGAACTATGGCTGGACATTATTTCGATACACGTCTTCTTCCCTTCACGAACATGCTTGTAGGTTTACAATTATGCACGGTGTTTCTGGAGTACTGTCATCATATTACGGAACTGAAGAGTTTTGAACACACGTCATTGCAACTTTTTTAAATGAAATATCATGGAAAATCATTCCTCGAGATTGATGACAGTGATTAAATAACATATTTGAATGAAAGATTATAATAATTTTCAAGTAACATGCAGTCACAAGACTCAACTCGCTGATCTCTGTAGCCATTTCTGATGTTTAGTACAGTCAATAAGTGATTGCCGCTCTGATGAGATTGGTGTAATTACTTCCGAATAGAATTGCAACGACCATGACTATGTCATCAACATGAGTTATCCTGCATTTTTCCTCATCAATCAAGACCTTTCGTATTGTTACGTCCTAGCGCCGGTCCTGACCATATCGTAAACGCAAAGCGAAGGACCGCGTCGTAGCGTCGTCATTTTCCAAGAACCGTTATGCCGCCTGGAGAATTCGAGACGCGTCATCGGGGCTTCTCTCGACGATTCTCGATTGGCACGCAGATATATACTGAGAGTTTCAGTAGCGAACGAGCATTGGAAAGTTATCGGAGCGATTCAAGTGATTGTGTTGTATTGTATTGTGATAGAGAGTTATAATAAAAGTAGTTGAGTGTTGTTTGGTGTTTTAATTGACGAACCCAAGGGATATATCGTAACAGTGGTGTCGGAAGTGGAATTTTTGCTGGTAAATAAAAACAATTTATGGTTAATACGAGAAGTACATCTTACGATACGATGGAGGATATGTTGAAATTTATGCAAAACCAATTTGCGGATTGGGAAAGACGACGACAGGAAGATGAAAAGCGTCGGCTGGAGGAGAAAGAATTAGAGGAAAAGCGACGACAGGAAGATGAAAAGCGACGGCTGGAGAAAAAAGAATTGGCGGAAAAGCGAAGGCAGGAGGAAAAACAAGAAAGAGAAGAATCGCTCAGGAAAATTCTCGAAAATGAAAAGAAAGAACGGGAAGATACACTCCAGAAAATTCTCCAAGACCAGAGAAAAGAGCGAGAAGCTGAAAAGAAAGACCGAGAAGTTGAAAAGGAAGAACGAGAAGAAGCAGTCCAGAATACTCACTCGATAATGAAAAGAAAGAATGGGAAGAAGCACTCCAGAAGGTTCTCGAAGAACAGAGAAAAGAACGAGAAGACCTCCAGAAAATTCTACAACAACGAAAGAATGAAATAGAGCTGATAGAAATACAACGAGAAGCAGACTTCCAGGAAGTTCTAGAAAATCAGGACAAGTTCTTCAAGCATGTTTCACATGAAACCAAAGTACAAATGGAAGAACTAAAAGGAGAACTGAAGGAAGATGTCAATAAGAAAGTGGAATCAGTGCGAGAGGAGATGAAAGGACTAGAAAAGAGAGTCGAAAAGCAGATAGCATTTCTCAGGAACCAAGATCGCCAAGACAGGGTTGCCACATCAGGAATTTCCGTAAAACCGCCGACTATTGATGGTCAGTCGTCTTGGTCCATGTACCGTCGACAATTTGAGGCTGCGGTGGAAACTAATGAATGGGGCGACGAAGAAAAAGCTACGGCACTAATAGTAGCTTTGAGAGGTCTAGCTTTGGGTATATTACAAACGATACCCATAGAAAAGCAGAAGCAATATGAGGAGCTGATTTCTGCACTAGAGTTGAGGTATGGCGATCAACACCGAGAACAGCTGTACCGGGCCCAAATGAAGACTCGTACACAAAAATCAGGTGAGAGTCTGCAGGAATTTGAGGCAGATGTCCGACGCCTAATCCAGCTGGCGTACCCAGATACGCCCGGAGATTTCAAGGAGCGGTTGGCTGTGCAAATATTTATTGACGGACTTAGAGACCCAGAAATCCAAAGAACTCTGCGACTCACAAGTTTCAAAAGGAGTAGCGATGCCTTGGTTCGCTCTTTGGAAGTGGAGGCGGCCTTCAACACGTCGAGGCCGAAAGTGCGAGCAGTTTCAATAGAAGAACCGGAACAACGATTCGGCACAGCGAATAGTTCAATCGAGAAGGTTCTGGAAGAAATTAAATTAATGATAAGTGGTATGAGCACCCAGAAGAAGAGAACGTGCTATAGATGTGGAAAACCAGGACATTTCATAAAGGACTGTTGGGTGAAAATGTCGCAGAGGATCTGCTATAGCTGTAGAAGGCCGGGGCATTTTATAAAAGACTGCTGGAAGAGAATGACACAGAATAAATGTTATAGATGTGGAAGATCAGGGCATTTCATGAAAGATTGTGAGGTGAGAATGCCACCAAAATCCAAAGCGCCTGTCAGGACGCCGACAAGTTTGCAATCACCTGCGAGGTCAAGGTCACCGAGGGTCATCTGTGTTAACAGACTAAAAAGAACATCTGAGAGTCTCACCATTCCAGGGAAATTGAATAAAATGGATGTAATATGCACCATAGACACCGGTGCTGCAGTTTCCTCGGTACGCAGCGACATCCTTCGGCCTGGAAACGTAAAGCCTATTTCATCCAACGTCGTGATTCGGACAGTCACTGGTGAAAACGCACCTATTCGAGGAGAGGCTGAAATTACGTTGATTCTTGGGCGACTCACTATCACAGGTACAGTTTACGTCGCAGATATAGAAGATGAAGTCATACTCGGAATGGACTCGATCAGTGACCATGGAATTTCATTCGACAATGAGCAAAAGATCATAAGGTTCGGAGAAGAAGAATTTGTCCTTACAACTCCAACGGAAAGGACGAAACCTGCCAAACTGCGATTATTGAAAACTACAAGAATCCCTGCATTGTCGAAGGAAGTAGCTCGTGTCACAGAGAATAAAGTCCCTGAATACAGCGTGCAGCCATCGGATTCCAGACAAGTCCGGGTGAAGTCAGAAAAAGCCATCCTTGTAAGAGCCGCCAGGTGTCGCGTAGGAGGTACAAGTGACATCTCCGAGATGAAAGCAACTGGAAGGGCTGACTTGGTCAAACAGAAAGTCAACATTGGCCAAGTCCAATCGATTCAACAACCATCAAGAAGTAAACAACAAGAGATGCCAGAGCGTATTGACTGGAGGAAGGCGCCTTACTATCGGAAGACAAATACTGGCAGATTTCAAGATGGAGATCTGGTGTGGCTGTACAACCCTCGTCGCAGGATAAATGATTTGGTGTACAGGGTTCAACGTAGGCCTAGAACAAAAATGAAGGTCGTACACCTAGAGAGGCTAAAATGTTACAATGGGAATGAAGAGATATTGTTTGATCGGGACGATCAAAATTGAGAGGGGGATATTATTACGTCCTAGCGCCGGCCCTGACCATATCGTAAACGCAAGGCGAAGGACCGCACCGTAGCGTCGTCATTTTCCAAGAACCGTTATGCCGCCTGGATAATTCGAGACGCGTCATCGGGGCTTCTCTGGAGCTGGGCACCAAAACATTACAGGGCTTTCGTTTCGTGTGAATCTGTATTTCAAAAAATAGCGTCGTTACTACGTCTTACCATAGTCCGATACACGCACTATGAATAACATCATTGATGAATGAAAGGAACTATATATTCAGCTCCACGTTCAAGCAATTTCAATCGAGTGCTTGTAATGCCTTTTTCGTCATCTTCAAATTCAAGAAAATAAAATTAAAAGAAAAAAACACTTGGGAAACAGTTTCTTCTTTTCATAATAATTTTGGTGTCCAGTATATTGGAATAATTGGGGAGCATGATCTCAAATATCAATAACTCACTCACTTCAGTCTTCAGTGGGTTATTCCACGTTCTTGCTCATTCTTCTCAGAAACCTCTCCGTTTAACTCGAAAGCAATATTGAATGGAACTACACCATTATCCTATTAAAATTTGGAGTTGAATGTGAAATCGCGTTGGTTACATTTGAGTAAATAACGGTTACTTGACATCTCCGAAATAAAATCTTCAACACTCATCGTGTATCTTATATGCAATATCATCAGCAATTCGTTATTCATGGAAAAACATTCATTCTTCATATGGCTTGTTCCTTTCATCAACCGAGCTCTCCGAGCAAAGCCAACTGAAGATGATGCATCTTTCCAACATGTCTCGTATCATGAGATAAGAACTGAACAACACAGAAAGTATTGCTTCGTTCATGGAATTTTATCTCACACACTGAATAAATATAGAAGAAATATTTAATTTCTCTCATTATGATTATAGGCAGGGTAATGCTCACATGTTCTCATGGTCCCAAAGGCGCAATGCATATGGGTTCATGGCCATCTGAGTTAATGGTCGAAAGCTATCGATAGATGACTGATGTTTTTTTAATATTCTGTTGATGAACTCAGGTTCGTTCGAGGTCTCGAACATCCAATCAATTTTTCTGGTCAGGAGCTTCAGCTTCTACCTTGTGGCTCCCAGAGCTGGTTCCCCAAACACCAGCAAAGCCATTAGGTGAAGTAATTGAGGAGGAATTGACTGTTGAGATCTCAGCTTTCTTTACAGTAGATTCTGTCAATGGAAACTCATCTGTCAATGGATAGCCAATCGTAGTGTTGGGCCGATACATTCGATTGGGTATTGGAAAGTCAGCTGACAGGTCTTTCAGAAGAAGATCACAAAACTTGCCCTTCGAGTCAATAGCTCTTGAGCAGGTTCATTTCTATATTGAATTGTGTATTTATAGTACTGTTCAATATGTGAACATTCAACACAATGAAAACGATCTGAACAAGATGCATATATTCTTGCTGAAATGACTTCTATACCAGTACAATGTTAAAGTTTTCGTCAAAAATGCTAGACCTATGGCTCACTCGATAATGACATCCAGGGAAATTCACATTCTTGAAATATCTTTACCGATGGCGTCAAGCGGCAACTCTAGAGACATGACATTATGAAGTCTGACGAAATTTTTATTAGCGAATTCTCTAGAACAACTCGTGCAGAGTCAGCGTGTGACTTTCTTTTTTCAACACTCTACTTGATGAAGGATAAAGATACACGAATTCTGTCAAAAATTTGCAGGAGTTTGTCCGTTTCTGTTTAGACGTAAATACAAATGCATCTTGATACATATATAACAGATAGATGTATTTGCTTTATATTCTTGATATTTTATGAGAAATTAATAACAGAATTCATAGAAAATCCTACTATTTGGTGCTGCTTCAGATAATTTGATGATATTTTCTGAAATATCGATATTGACGTGGGAGGTAGTGGAGTTGGAATACATGAAAAAATAGTACGTCGATATACAGTTTATTGAGCATTATAGTGTTTGATTCGAAAACCCTCCATTGTCCAGATTAACCTGGGTAAGTGGTCTCGGTAGTGTAGTGGTTAGCATATCTGCCTATCAAGCGGAAGGCCGAGGTTCGAATCCTCGCCGGGCCACCGTGCTGGGTAATCGCACGTTAAAAGGTAAGGCCTCGTTGATCCATTTCTCGCACAAGTTTCGACTTCTGAGGGTTTGCGTTCGTCAGCTGGTTGACGGAACGAACAATTTCAGAACAACAACAATTTCAATTCATAAGAAAGGTTGCTAACTATAGTGCAGGCTTTCATGGCGCTGTACGAGAAGACCGTGTTTGAAAGCACTCTCCCAAAAGAACTTCAATTCCATGATTTAAAATTTTTGTTAATGAATCCTGTGTTACAACCAGTGTCACTAATGCTGGAACTTGAAATATGTAAAACTAGGAAAATCTGGAAAGCAATCAACAAATAACAGAAATATAACTTTTACCAAAGTAAAAACTGATCAAGATGAATCTTGTTTTTCTCAGCGTCAGAATAATCTCGCGTCATGATGACCAGTAGTTGAACTTGAGTACATGTATTTTGGAAGTTTTGTACTAACCATCGGAACTCAATACAGATGAATAGATGATTGATTATTTCGTCCACAAATACCACAGCCTTTGATTTCCATTATGAAGCACTATTCAAAACGACACTTGAATTTAATACTGAACAAACGGAAAACAACTGATAATTGAAAGCAACGGCAGATGAACGTCAAATAACTAAGAAAACTACAGTAAAGAATTGATCTGGAAACGACAAATAGCTGGTTGAAAGGAACAGTAAAATTATGGAAAACTTCTAGCAAAATCGAATGAATTGGAATGCAGATGTCAATAGCTGTCAGAATTGGATTCTCGCACCATCTGGAAATCGCAGTAAATTCCGTGGATACGATTGATCGTGTCTATTGGGAAGTTCATAATTTTATGCGACGTCTGGCGGAAATATAACGCACTGCTATAATTTGACAAACAAACGGCTTCCATTTTATGTGTGTGAATTTATTGAGTTCTTTGGTGTTGATTTAGGAAATCTCATCTGAAGTTGTAGTTTTTTTTGATTGATGATAACAAACAATAATGGATGCAGATCGCTCAGTGAGCCGTATAAAGTATTTGGTGCCAAGTTGCCGCAACTCTAGGAACCGAAATCCAAAGTTGTTTCTTCACACGTTTCCAAAGAGTAATACTTCTTTGGTGGGAAACATTACGGAGAGTGGATTGAAAGAGAAAATAAACAGGTACAAGGCTTGGAAAGTTGAACTGAAACTGCATAAATCACCACCTAGAACGGCTTCAATGTGTTCACTACACTAAAAAATGCCCTGGAGCAAATATCATTAGATTTTGAAGCACAATGCATCTATGTTCACCTCCAATGAATAGTATTGTGCGGCTATCTAAAGCATCATGAACACAGTTATATTAACCTTCACGAGAAAAATTTCCTACAATGAAAAAAAAAAACACCAAAATCTTGTCTAGCGAGGGCAACTGATGACTGGATTTCAGTTTAGCACGTTATTTCACAAATATAAACAAGGTCACTATTTCAAAATGGTGGATATAGTTTAACCACCACCAACGCCCTCTCATCGGTCGATATTCTTCCCTATAGTTTTTGACGAAACAATATCGAATCGGAGATCGCACCAGGAATGTTTACATCTTGGATCTGAATATCTAAAGAATAGCATGATTCCATTGCTGTTGTTCCAGGCGTTAGAATGAATGGGAAATGAAAAAATTCTGTTAGATATGCCAACCAGCTTTTTCCAAATCTCATTATCCCAAGCCCTTTGTCACCGTAATCAACCGTATAATGTGCTGTCGCGTGCACTTCCTCATTTCCACTTCCTGACGAACAACACGTCACAAATGATAACGCATATATCTATATACACATCGCGAGCCTGTATCGGAACGTATGTCCTGATTAAGCCCATATGAAAGCACTGATTTGAACTAATGGGATTACGTGCAGCGACTTCAACGCCGGCACAGCGGCGCGACTGTGGGAGGGGCAGAAGGGCCACCCTATGAATAATGCATTAAATGAATCCCAATTGATCAAATATCGAAGTTTCTTTGATGAAGTATCGGCAGAATTACATACTTACGAATCCGTACGCGTACTTCGAAGCGAGGCGGGGTTGTGTGAAAAATGTGTGAAGGGAAGTTTTGGTGGAGGTTCCGATATAATGCATATAAATAGGGACTGAAATATATTCAAGGTAAGGGATTCCAAAAAGAGATTCATTCGAAATATTATCCGACGAAGGGATGAGTGATGAAGGACAAGTTCGTTTGATAGGATCCAATGAAAAAAAATCTTTTTGTTGCGGAAGTTCAGGAGTAGAGTTCGAAGCTAATGTGAATTTCTACCAGTGCATTTACTCACCGCTCTTGGGGTAACTGCATATCTGAAACTATATGTATAATAAATAAAAATACCTTTTATACCTTTCACGATTTCTTGTATGCCAGAGATTGGTGATGATCCCATTCCAGATAGCGTTAAGAACGAGATTCAAAATCAAACTCAGAAGCTATCATACAGTTATTTCAGAGCACTTTTGTGTCCAACACATCACACTTCTCGATTCTCTATGCTTGTCGATGGTGATTTTTCGGTATATAAGATTTCCATTTGAAACGTGGGTCAAAAATTACCTGCTATAAAAAGCCTGCGAATGTTTTTTTCCCAATACTCCAATGGATTCAATCACATAATAATATGAATATGTCTTTTTTAGAAGGAGAGCCCACGATGCTAAATCGGGATTTACTCGAGCGTCATAGAAGACCTATTGGGTTGCGAAGCTTAGATGATAAAAAGAAAAAAATGTCATATAATGTATACCTTTTCATCTGTGGGGAGAGCCGCTATAGATTTTCAAAAATGTAAAAAAAAATATTGCATGGACATACTCGAGCGCGTCAAATATTGATATCATCTATGTCCTCGATATTTTCCAAAATGTACATATGTTAATCTGATTGTTTTCGAGATGGGGTTGGTCGTACTTGGAGGTTGAAATAAAAAAAATTCTTGAGCGCGTCAGATTTTCTGAGGGGATGTTGGGTGATCCTAAAAAAGCTCCTATTGAGTAATCTGCCGGTTTGGATGTGACTCAGACTCGCGGCCGTTAATAGAATGTGAAGAGAAATTTGTCATTTTGAAATACATAAGCGCGTCAGATTAAGATATATCTGGTTTATCTTTACGTCCTAGACGTTGCAGTCTCATATTCTGACGATTATCTGGAGGGATTCGCTTATTCTATCAATTTGATTTTTTTTTATTTTTTCAAATCATTGAACTTAATTATTCGAAAAGCTCAGGAAAAAGCATGCAAATGAAAAAGTGTATGTTTTCTTACGAGTCTGTGTGATCAACTGTCATAGCGTCATGGCAACAGAGTGAGAGAGCAATAGATAGAGAAAGAGTGAGAGAGAAATAGAAACGTGGAGATGGGGAATATAGGCAGCACGTAGCTGCACGCATTGAACTTTATCGATGGATTTTTATTATTTCGGCTTGTGGATATCGTCAGATAATATATTTTCTGTAATTCTCGAATTATTCCTTCCAAAATAAAAAATAGTCTCGCTAGAGAATGACGAGATGACTTTTTTCACAACTTTGTAGCCCTCCTCCTTCTTAAGGTTACTCCCAAATTGTCAGGTTAGTGGAATATACACGTTTCAGGATGTAAGTAACTCACCCTACCTTAAATTGACGCGCTCGAGAATTTCAGATGATCAATTTTTTTTACTAATCTGATCCTTTATCCTTGAAGGGCGGCCATATATATGTATATATATATATATATATATATATATATATATAGGGCTCATATATGGTGGAAATACTCAATCGGGTACAAGGTATCCCCCTGTATATAAATCTGCCGCGGTTTAGTAAATCCCTAGATCCCCGCTTGGGCTCCCCTATTATTAGGAAATCTTGTTTCTCGTTTCATAATTATGATGATGATTCGGAGAATTTGCTATATTAGGGATAAGAAAATGAGTTGGCTTCATTTAACAAATCGTTGAGAGTTGTAATATGAATAGTATAAATAAAAATCTTAAATGACTGATGACAAATCCTTAATATTGAAGAATTCAATCCCGTTCCAAACCGTTTTTGAGGTGGAATTGAGGTTTGTTTCGAAATTAAGAAGAGTTCATGATGAAACAAAGTCTTCATGTTTGCAATTTTATTGAAGTGATTGGGAGGATTAGTACCAACTGTGAAGTCGTATAATCATTTAGGACCTTTTCTGCCGTAAACATTTTTTATATATTCTGGGAAGCGGTTCAATTTTAGTAACGTCGTTCAAAATGCGATTTTTTTTCGAAATGAAAAAATATGATGTTATTCTTTGGGGGATGGATGATTTCCTTCTAGAATTAACGAATTATATCGATATCATTTTTTTCGGAAAGAATGAAGGTTCATTCACGGTTTTGTCACCTGTAATGATTCAGTGACGTCCTAGTAAACTGTAATTTTCACGGTTTCATTATGAAAACTGTTTTTTGGATTATTCGTTCGTTTCAATAAGAATGGGTTTGATATGTATATCAAGCGCTAACGAAGAGTGATAAGATGCCTTTTTAGGTATTGGTTCAAACTCCCTCGGTTAATATAATTATGATAAAATTTCATTGAACCTCTCAAAACTCTACTGAGATGATAGCAGTGAATATTGTATACAGTTGATTGATAAAAAAATTAATTTACTGAAAGAAGATGAAATGTAATGCAGGAAGAAGATAAAAAACATAAAATCGCAATTTAGAAAAAAGAAGGAAAAAATGAAAAATTTCAAAACTAGTGTCACTATCACGATCTTTCCATTGTTATTATTTCAAGGTATCATTGATATCATGTCAAATTCTTCATGGTGGATAAAAAAGACTAGAGCTGAATTGAAGCAGTAAATTCATCAACGTGCTCCAAATATCAGGTTGGAATGTTCTCAAATCCTTTTCCTAATCGATCTCTCAATCTGAAATCTACAATTGATAGTAGATGAAGAAGGCTGAAATACTATCTCAGAGTGTGTTTTTTGGTTTAAACTGAATGTTTTTCTATAGAGTTGTAAGTGGAGGAAGGAACAGTGAGGATTCTATCAAAAAATTTCGAATTCGTTTTCTAAATCAATCGTTATAATTTCTGACGAGGATAAGCCAACAGTTCTGCGAACGTATTTGTGTGATATTGAATGATAATTGAGAAAAACAGATATATAGGCGTCGAAAATTCTGGGTGAGGCAAACCAGAAGGATAAGGTATTCCTCAGTACAACTGGTATCGATCAAATGATTATATACATTTTATCTTCCATTCCGAAAGTCTGGCATAGCATAATTTTCCAATCCAATGAATATAAGATGAAATGAATTCGTGAAATAGAGATAAACAAAATAATTTTTATTGAATTCTGCTTTCTGAACTGAATCACCTCAATCAATTGAGGAATTGTTTGTTATCCAAATCATTATATTTTCTCAAACGCAGCTCCCAAAAATAGTAACATAACTTTGAAAATTCAGGGAAATGTACTCTATTGTGTCTATTGTGTCATTAACTTCAGTAAAAGACAAAACCAACTGTCCTCTGAAATTTGAAAAGAAACACTATTTCACATCATTACATCGGTGATTCTCATGATGTTCATTTTCTTCCGAATTGATATAGACATAATAGGGAAAGAATTTGCTTCCTTCACTTCAGTGTTCAACAACCCCTTACATTACCAGCTACGAAAAATTCCATTGCAGAAAGCCTTTGTTTTTTTGTCTGATCAGAATTCCTTATAGTCTAGTCAAAATGAAATTTCACCCGGAAAAGCTGATTATTTCTATATTACATAGGAATATTTTGATAACAATGGAATTACAACAATTCTGCTGAGGAATAGGTACCTTCAGAAAAAGCTCCAACCGAATATTGCAGGAGATGTAATTCTACATAGGAGAGGAAGTTGGGGCAAGTAGTTTTGTTGTTCGATTCATGGTAGAGTGATCTTGAGTTTGTTTATCCACTGGGAAAGATATTTTTTTCTCTAGAGTTTCTGTTGATCATTTGAGAAATTTACTGTTCCATTGTTTACGAGCCCACGAATGAGTATGCTGCTCCTGAGGAATGGCGTGAGGAGCTTGTAAGTAAGAGAAACTAAATATGATTTTCGTGTCCTATCGCTTTCTCACTTCTGCCAGCGCTGTCCAGAACTTGACCGTTCCTTGTTGAAGAACGACAGAAAGCCTAGTAGACCGGGCGACAGTGACAGAGTTTTCAGATCAATATTCTATAGTCTGCCTTTAGAATAGAAAATACTCGAATCTTAGACGAATCATAATTTAAAAAAATACGACTTTCTTGGTTCATCATGGCAAACCCAGAAATAGTTCTCGATGCAGCACACTGTATACTTCCAAGAAGTATGTCTCATAAATTTTCGTGATTCTCACGATGAGACTAGTTTCATTTGTGAAAGGCGTACTGGAAAAAGTTAGTTTTCTTCATTAGATTATTTTGCAATATATCCGGGCAATTTGTAAATCACCCTGTTTTATCTGAAACACTACAACTTCATGATTTTTGTACTACTTTGATTGTTGTTTCTATGTGTAACAAATGTGAAGTAGTCTGCAGCGCGTAATTTTTTTTTCGGGTCACGATGAATTCATTTTTATCGTTGGATATGAGTTTCATCCCAGAATTTGACGAAAGGTATTGAGTTAGTGACATAGGCTAGTGGTTAGAAATTCTGTTATCAAACCAAACAGTACCGGTTGGAATCGCTTGTTGGGCAGGCTTTTATATTCTCTCTCCCCTCGAAACACTTTTGATTTTTTTGAACAATCAATGATTCTGATACAGGCCATATGAACATAACGTTATTAATTTCAGTTTCAGAAATTTCTGACATGAAATATGTTTTTTTGACGGAATTTTCAAAAAAATCGCAACTCGAAAAAATTTCCAGGAATAAATCCTGCTCAAAGCTTGTTCAGATTTCCATTCATCAGCAGAATTCTTCGTCATTTACATTTTCTCAACGCTTTATGAGTAAATGGCACGTTCATAGAGTTTGTACAGTATAGAGACATTTGCACTTCTGAAAAGTCGAGACTAAGTTCTGAAGTACTTACATCGTAGACAAGTAGTCATTAAATTAATCAAATATTCGAAAATTTCGTAATTATTGTAAAATCATTGTATTATCAATTTGCATCAGGAATAATGGAAGTATTTCGGTAAGAGAGTATCATTTCAATTGAATCAATCTACCAATGTAGAGTTCATAATCTATCGAGAGGAATCGTTATCCTTCGGAATAACTTAGCAAAGATTCCACCAACGTTCAAAGTATCTCAGTTCGACTGTTGTTACCTGACTGCAAACTGATTTCATCAGAAATCAAAACTCCTGATTGCGGGACTAAATTGAACGAATCCATCAAAATACAAAACTGCCTCTTTCAAATAACGATTGCCAAGAGGTAAATATCAAATGAATCCCGGCAACATCCCAAAGGACCACAGGCATAAAATTTATAATTCATTGAGCGTTTCAATGCATTTATATCAACGGATTGATGTCAACCATTTCATTTCGTGAGAACTGTACTTTCCCAGGTTAACTTTTCCGGCAGAAATTCTTAAAAAAAACTGACTGGACTATGAATAACTGCCAGCGCACCGGACCATCAAATCGGGTCAATTTGGGGTGAGGGCAAAAACTTCCTCGGCGTACTTTTCTACTGAATTAATGTCGAACCGTTCCACCTCCCATAAATCTCCTTTTTCTCCCCTTTTGACGTTTCCCATCTATTAAACACTACAGTTTTTGCTTGGTTTGGCGATTCCATCGAGATCGTTTTGGTACATTTCCGGTCGGAGCTTTTTATGGCACATCTTTTTGACGTTTGAGATAATGTGCGGGGTTTGAGAGTCTTCGGATGAGTGTCATTACCGCACATAAAGATTAAGAGATGTGCAAGATCCGTGAATGATCGTTAGAGGATTTGATGTTTTCCTTCATTTTTCAACTTATTCAAGAAATGTGTAGATTGGGTTAATAGTTTGATATCTTTTTCAGTTCTGTGACTCCAGAGACGATTCTCAACTTATTGGCTTCTCCCAATGCTTTACAATCAAGATATTTCACTCGCCTAAGATTACTGTTGTTAACTGTGAAGTTCAGTAACAAAAGATGCAATTTAATCGATTCATCTAAAAACTTCATGCCGGTGAATTTCAGTCCATACAATGCTCGCATCGGACCTATCTGATTCATGTGAAAATTTCCCTATCCAGCTAAAAATTAAAAAGTAAAAATTTTGCTGACTCGAAACGTCACAGCAGTCATCTTTCATTTTGTCGAAATTTCATGAAATATCTCCGAAAACGAGTAATTTCAGCAAAACATTCATAAATCAAACTGTATCGAATATTTGTTCCAAGGTACTGAATGTTTGAACATCATTATTTGTAATGGATAAATATTTTCTCCGTAGTTCTCTGGGTTTCTAACCTACTACTATCTGGAAAAAAAAAATAATATTGAAAAACAGTTGCTTCTGGATAGAACAAGTCCAATTAGTCAGCAACTTCGCGTATAACTCAAATTTGAATATCAAAATAATCACAAGAACTGACATATATATATATATATATATATATATATATATATATATATATATATATATATATATATATATATACATATATAGTCAAATGCAAATATTTAATAGTGGTAGGTTATAAACCCAGAAGACCCCTACGGTGATATGAGCTGTACATCAAAATTTGGTTGGAACATCATCTACTATATTAACTGAATGAAAACCGATTCCATTGGCTATTTATTCTTTTTACAAGCCCTCTCTTTCACGAAACATTTTTACTTGCTTCAATTGAAATATACATAACGTTAATAATTTCAGTCCCAAATAGTTATGACATGAATTTTTCATACCAAATTTCCCACTACCTTGGACTAATTATGGAATTTTTTCTCATTTGCGAATTTCTCTTGAAAATATCATTTCGGTTGACGGGAATGTTTTCAAGCAAATCGGAAAGAATTTTAGACATAATTTATGCTCTAGGGATATTATAAGGGAAAACTGCCTTTTCTGTACACATTCAAATTTCAGCATTAAGGGTTGTTGGTTTATATTATTAGAAGTACGAACTTAAGAGTATCTTCAAAATTGTTTCACATAGCAACCGTACCTTTTTGACTCATATGAGTGAATGAAAATTCCTAGAAACAGATTCTGGTAATTGTGTTGAGATTGAAACTTATTGTCACAAAAAGTGAAGATTTGATAGATCCTTTAAACTGTAAACTTGTGGTACATACATACACATCAACTAGTTCAATATCATGTGCCACATGAAACAACCAAATACACTGTTTATTTGAGATATCACGTATTGAGTCATTTTTATCGTCTTCTGGTGATGATAGTTACTACCAGACGATGATTGTAGAGCGATAGAAATATCGTGCTTGAACTGACCTGAAGCTAAGTTTGAAAAATACAACTTTTTATGTTTCATATTTCCGTAATCAAATTATGATCTATTAACTGATTTCAATCTTGCTTCTTTCTGCAGCACATTCTTGTGTTCTTCTCATTGATATATCTATAATTATTCACGTATCTGAATTTGAAGTACCTTTCTATATTTTTTATATTTTCCAAATATTTCACAATGGTCGAAAACATATTTTTCGTCTACTGTACTTCATTTTTTCCATTATGAGATTCAACTATGTTTTGGAAATTTTCATTCTATTTTGATTCTATAACAGTTTATCTTGTTTTTCGTTCATTATTGTCAGAATGATTTGATTTTCATGAAATGTTTTTGAAATCTATTTTTATTTTTACTGTTGATTCCGTACTCACTAATTTATCGTTTCTATTTTGATATTGTTTTTGATCATTTCGAGTTCGATTTCTCTGATTTTTCAAGCAGGTTTTTTATTTGAATTTGCCCTTTTCATTTAGTTTTGAAAGGTTTAATGTGAGTTGAATATTTGGACAATGCAAGTTCCTACCACCAACACTCAACAGAGCTCATCGTGAAGTAGATTAAAAAAATCACTTTTTTCACATCTAACTTTATTATAGAAGTTCGACGTGATCCACAGTGTATTATATTATAATCGTGTATATCTCTGCTGGAACACGCTCCGTTCTCCTACTTGTTACGAATGGAAGCGCCTTCATAAAAGGTGTTTTCAATGTAACAATTCGAAGCTTTATTCCCTACTTTGAGGGAAGTATTTCTGGTCACAAATTCGCAATCAATTATTCACACACTTTCTGGCATCGAATTATTCTTGAATTTGGCTGTGAAATTGTAACATGTTCAATATTGTGCCAATTGGTTGACTGGTAACAGTGGAGTCATTCATCAAATTCCTCACATGAAAGCGAAACATTGGTGCTAAACTGAAATAATGCTGAATGAACGCGCAATCCCAAAATTTGGTGGGCACGTCGGTTAAGATTTTTGGTGGAGGAGCTAGGATCACAATAGAACAGACATTACTATTATTTCATAGTCTAGGACTACAACTGCTTTTTAGGTGAAATTTTTTTTCGCATTCTACGAAAATTGTGATTGAGGTTTCATTCGATTAGAAATGGCATCTAGATAGTTCTTGAGAAAATGCTAAGGCGTTCGTGAAAATTGCAATAGTTATAAACAATTTAGTGAAAAACGAGGGTTTGGTTTTTCGCCGGTATCTCAAAAACTATTCGAGATAATTAAAATTTGAGAAAATGATTCGACGAGAGGAGGCAATTTCCTAATAAAATCCTAACTCCCGAAAATGTAGGACCAATATTCATAATTTTCCCAGAGGGTTGAAAATAGGACCGAAAACGCTCCGTTCGGACCTTCAATTAATAAATATTATTCAAGAATATTGAATATGATAATTATAAATTGTAAAAACTCAGGCGCCTGCAGGATAGATCAATGAAAAATAATCTGTGGTCCAAAAATTTCAATCGTTAATTTTCAATGAGTTATCCGTTAGTAAATTAACTATTTTTTGTAGCACGAAAATTACCATTGCAAGTGGAGAAATTTTCGAAGGTCTTAAGATAGAATCTCGTTGGAATAATTGAGAAAATATTAATTTTCGTATTGTTATTAACAATTTACTAAGGTGAAAAATTATACAGGTTCATTAAAAATTAAAAAAACTTTTTTTCATATACTCAATTCATGTTTTCAATAATTGTAATACCCTATTGTTTGAAAAATTGTTATAAACAAATGCGCTGTTTATGAGATAATTTTAAAAAAATTGATAATATAATCTTTGATGATAATTATAATTTTTGACAAAAAAATGAATTGTTTAAAAACGCTTTTGATGAATGGTTAGTTGGAGAGACATTTTAGCAGTTTTATTCAGAGCTAAGTGGCGAAAGTATTGAGAGCTAAGTGGAGTAGTTTATTCGCGAATCAGAATTTGTATAACAGAGAGTTTGTATTAAAGAGAGTTTATCAGAGTGTTTAGTATAGAGCGTTGGAAAGTTATCGGAGCAATTTAAACGATTGTATTGTATTGTGTTGTGATAGAAAGTTGTAATGTGTTGTTTGGTGTTTAAATCAACGAACCCAAGTTAAGATCGTAACAAATGCATATCGATGTTTGTACGTACAGCATCAAATGAAAATATAAGGTCTAGAATTAGATAATAAATGTCCGAAATAAATTGATCTACACTTCGATGAAAATATGAATGATTTTATATATCGACGAAATGGTTGAGGCTTTCGCTTTTTTTATGTATCGTTTTCTTGAAATGAATGCTTTGGTCCAACATAACATGCCGATTACAATATTTTCGTCAATTCTGAAAAGTGACATTCGATATGTCGAAATTAGAATTTTTTTTCTCCATTGAAGTCGTATATCAGTTACTTGCACTTATCAATGTTTTTTTATATGTAAATTCTCACGAAAGGGAAGCCCTGTAATGTTCAAAGAACACCGCGTGAATCAATGTTACAGTCAGGAGTTGTATGTATTCAGTTGTATGCAATGATGTAATGGAATCTCCTTATTTCTCTGCCCCAAACATTTATCTGACCCAAGAAGAATTCAAATTTACGAAATGAAAACTTGAATACAAAACGCTAAAACTTTTGTAGAGATTAATTAGCCAAACACCAAACTGATACTATTTGCACTCGATGCTCGTTTCTCTAATAAGGTTAGCATCTTCAGAAGAAAAAAACTGATAACTCTATATTAGCCTTCTCTTACTGAAGATGCTACCTTCTTTAGGGTATCCCTTGCTCGCATAAGCTGGAGTATTTATTGAGAAGAATTTTTTTTATATCCTAACCTTGTTAGCGGAACGCGCGTCGTATACCAAACGATATGAATTTGGTGTTAGGGTTATCTCACAAGAAGGTTGAACTTCCACACCTAATAATGTCCAATCTTATTGTTTATACAAAACGATAACACTCCTAGCACTCCTGGTCTTTATGCTGTTCGTGGCTGAAGCCCACCGGGAGAGCGTGTTTGTCAACGAAATAAAAAGCCGACTAATCAGAAAACTGCGCCCACTTCCTCGTCTCACAAACCGTCGGTTCAACGCGGCGGAAGTTGAACTTGTTAAAGGAAGTTGATGCCTCGTACTTTTTCCGCTCACAAACGGACGCTGGACTGGCAACGGACGTAATACTCCCTGAGGGATCAATCCGCACCCCAGGAATACAGAACAACGAAAAGGTCATTATTTGCTTCTGAAAGTAAAACGGCGAGGGGTCAAGCAGGGACCGAGGAATTGCTTTTTCATCGCATAGCAAAGCGAGAGTGGAAATCCTTTTTTTCGAATGAATGTCGTGAATGGAAAGCTGTTTTAGGAGGTCTCTTTTTTGTGATTGAGAAAACAATTTTCTTAAGAATCGTTCGAGCTACTGGAACAAAAACACGAGGAAATGAATGAACAGGAAATATCTCGTTTGAAATGGATTCTACTTGTCAGGAACATGAGTATTTTTGTGGAGAGAATACAGTGTGGGAAATTATTCCTTGGCTTTCTTCTTCTCGGAGTCAAAAAATGAATATTACAAGACCTTTGAGAGAAGTAAAATACA